>JBAMBO010004097.1:0-24255 GCA_037044535.1 Lordiphosa magnipectinata
ACAATAGATGTTTACATCATTGGAGCTAAAGAAACCGAGATAATCGCTAAAAACTGATTTTTGTGACCTTTTGTGACTAACGACGCGTACATGAGATTTTATGTGACTTTCGACACAACGTCTAAAACGCCCAGCTTATTATCCGTTATTCCAAGGTTGACCCCTTTTTTGCCTATTTGACTGGACTAAAGTTATTTGGGGCGTGGCAAAAATTGAAAATAAACTTGATCTGCCTGCAAGTATAAGAAATATATGCCCCATACATGTCAAACCTCTATCTCTTACAGACAGACAGACGGGCATGGCTATATCGAATCGGCTTTTGATGCTGATCAAGAATATATATACTTTATAGGGTCGGAAACGATTCCTTCTCCCTGTTACATACTTTTGCACAAACTTAATATACTCTATGTACCTTCGGTACATATCCCCAATCAATCCCAATCAGTAATGAAAACAACGTAGTCCCGGATATGCTTGACCCGATCCGAAAAAGGATTGAGCTGATGCGATTTGTTTAATCCTAAAAAGAACTATCCCGGGGTAATCTTAAAAAAGATTGAACTAAGCAAAAAATCCGAGAACAATTTAATCCCAAAACAGGATCATTTTAAGCATGTTCGAGATTGTTTTTGAGCTTGATATGTAATATTGATTTGATCCCAGGACAGATGCCTCTTTTCTTCCTTTCCTCCGCCATATTCCATAGGACATCTTTATACACTTCTAGACCCACACCAGTTTTGGTTTATTTAAGACTTCTGAAAAACAAAGAAATATAAACATTTTTTGGGCTGGGAAACTGGGATTTGAACCCTGGGATTTGAACCCTCGACCACTTGAACACGAATAGAATGGCATCTCATCGCCACCGTTTGTTGCTGCAAGTCAAAAATGCTACTTAAATTTTGTCGCTCTCGCTCTCTTATTTATGAACTTGTAATCCCGAAGGGAATTGAAGTAAGCACATTTGGAATGATACAACTTCGAAAGGCTTGGACCAATCCCTGAAAGCAATTCAAGCTTTGTAGAATATCCTGTAAGTCGAGATTGAATTTTCAAGCTCATGCCGGGCTTACTCCAAGATTAAAAAGATTGAAAATATCCTGACATTTTTTTTCTCTGTACCCCATGGCAGCAAAAAGACGGTAATTTAATTCTTATGCATTTTGTTGTTTTGTCGTAAACTTTTGAAGTATGCCGTTTTTGATTTACCATTTTACAAATAATGGAAAATCAACATACACAAGTGCGAGAGATGCCGCGGTTATATGCTTGTTAACTAAAAAATTGTATTTGTCATGATCATCTATCCATAAATAAAAGTGAAAGTATGTTAGTATGTATGTATGATCAAACATACATCCATGTTTGTTCCTTATAGGCGTCTAAACCGCTTAACCGATTTTCACGAAATTTTCTCAGTAGGCTCATGCCAATCAGGAAAGATTCATAGGCTATATCTGATGTCTGTGAACCGGTTCGAAAGCGGTTAAAAACTGTTGAAAAGTGGTCATTCAAGCAATGAACTTGAAATCTGGTCTGTGGTTTGGTAATATGGAGTTGGACATTTTACTGGATCAGGACCAGTATCAAACCGGTATCGAACCGGCATCGAACCAGTTTCGAACCGGTTAAGACGTGTTTCAGAAAAGTATTCCTCAAAAAATATTTAAGCTATGATTCGGTCAATAGGCTTGTGATATGGAGTTAGATATTTTAGTGGCTCAGTACCAGTATCGAACCAGTATCGAAACGGTTTCGAACCGGTTAAAACATGTTGCAGATCTATACCTCATATGTTAATTAAGCTATGATGGTCTGAAGGTTGGTAATATGGAGTTGGATATTTAAATGGATCAAGACCGTTATCAAACTTGAATATAAATGATCTCATAAGAAACATATCCATTCAATGCAAAGGACCTGGGCATCGCCGGGTATAAAGCTAGGAAAAATATAATAATTTTAGTATACAAGGCTTGTATCTATTTGGGAGATAATTGCTTTTCGTACGGTCAGTTCTATGTAGTTTTGGAACCAAAAAGATGCACTACACCTGCTGATTCGTATGCCGCAAAACTTACCTGGTAACAAAAGCTGAAGGGAAAATATACACAAATACAGTTTTTTATACCCGTTACTCGTAGAGTAAAAGGGTATACTAAAGTCGTGCAAATGTATGTAACAGACAGAAGGAATCATTTCCGACCCTATAAAGTATATATATTCTTGATCAGCATCAACAGCTGAGTCGATATAGTCCGTCTGTCTGTATGAACACCTAGATCTCAGAGACTAGAAGAGCTAGAGCAACCAATTTAGAAATGTAGACTCCTATTGTCTGCATGCAGATCAAGTTTATTTCAAATTTTTCACACGCCCACCCCCGCCCCCACAATAAAAAATATTGAATAACTCCCACAATTTTTGAGATATCGATCTGAAATTTAAAACTTAGATTTATATTCGCAACATCTATAAGCCCTGATCAAGATCGGATGATAAATAGCCGAGTTAAATAAATGTTGCATACTTTTCGGCTGTCCCATCTCAGGCACACAGGGAGGCTATTAAACATTTGTTTTCATGAGTAACGGGTATATCGAAGTCGGTTAGAGCCGACTTTAGCTTACGCTCTCGTTTTTTATTGTCGGAATTACATTTTAATGAGAAGCAAATTCCAGCTGCGAGTGTACTTTTAAAGTGCAGATATGGAAGAAATTCTGTATGACTACAATGAAGCCATTTCGCTAAGTAAATATGTTATTAGATCATTTAAATAAATTGACTAAAATGACAGACCAAATGCTTAGAAATATATGTATCGTACGAAGTTTAAACCAATTGTGATGGTTAAGCTGGTGATCGCTTTCATTCATTTTGTTAGGATGGAAAAAATCTAGCATCAGTAGTTTATGTGATATAAAATATAAAGGGTCTAGACCAGTGGTGTCCAAACTCACACAATCAAACATTGCGCCTGTGTGCCTAGCAGCGAAACACGAAGTAGACGTCACAACAAACGAATGCCACGAAAAAATGCCTCTTGAAGTAAAACAAAAAGCCGAACACGCGCATCGTACGAGAACAAGCTGCCGAGCGTTCTATTTATAGAATACACATATTCTCTCTCTCTATATATGTGTCGGCTGCGACGCCGGCAGAATTTGGCTTGCCAACCACGCGTGGCTGCCTTTCCAAATTTTGGACATCGCTGGTCTGGACCCATAAGGGAAGAGATGCGGCCTAAAGTCGGGGATTTCGTAATTTCCTTTATAATTAAATAGATAACTTCGAAACAAACTGAACGAGCCCAATGATGGCTTATTTTTATGCCATGTCCTTGAGATATCGTCACAAATCTTTTTTTATAATCCAGTTTTTAAATTGCACTGTCTCGGGAACTAGAGTAGCAAGAGTCATAAAATAAATTACATGTGATAGAGAATTGATCAAGTTTTCGAAAATGGAAAAATCGGTGTCATACACTGAAATCGTTTTTTGGTATAAATAAAAAAAACAAGAAAGAAAGTCGGTCAAGCCCGACTATAACATACTCTGCACCCTTAATGTCGCTGCTCGCATTTGCTCACGAGTCAAACGGCCAGTTAACACACAACGCACAACGCGGTGCGCTCTCTAAGTCTCTCTCTCTCCCTCTCTCTCTCACTAAGATTGCCGTTCAACAGAATGCTGTGGTTATGGGTGGGGGGTGGGTGGGGTGTGTTAACTGGCCGTTTTTGCTCATAACTTGAGTATCGTTCATCCGATCTTTATCATTCCTTCAGCAAATCGATAATTTTTACTAGATATCTCTAAAAAGTACGAACCATCTATCATCAAAACTGTGGGAGATATGACGTTTTTTCCAAATTGCTGGGGCGCGAGGGGGCGTATCAAAAATTGAAAATAAATTTGATCTGCCTGCAAGTATAAGACCATGTATGGACAAACCTCTATCTCTTACCATCTCTGAGATCCTTTCGTTCATACGGGCGGACAGACAGAAAGACGGACGGACGGACAGACGGACATGGCTATATCGACTCTGCTGTTGATGCTGATCAAGAATATATATACTTTATAGGGTCGGAAATGATTCCTTCTCCCTGTTACATACTTTTGCACAAACTTAATATACTCTATGTACCTTCGGTACAGAGTATAAAAATATAATATGCTGGTTTTGGTGGTTCGCGTTGTAGCGCCACCTTAAGACTTTTTCTAGAATTTTCTCCGACCTTAAAGCTAATTACACTAGCTTACAGCCAAAAAGACCTATTTCTACTGGAACTAATTCTAAGAGTAGTTTGGATTTGTGATCTTACGAATCGATTTAAAAAATTTTCATGTCAACGTTTATTAACCGGAGCGTAAGTTAAAGTCGGCTCTAACAGACTTTGATAGACACGCTCCCCTTGGGAAGACAGCCGAAAAGTATGCAACATTTTTTTCACTCGGTTATTTATCATCCGATCTTTATAAACATTTTTATACCCGTTACTCGTAGAGTAAAAAGGTATACTAAAGTCGTGCAAATGTATGTAACAGGCAGAAGGAACTATTTCCGACCATATAAAGTATATATATTCTTGATCAGCATCAACAGCCGAGTCGATATAGCCATGTCCGCCTGTCCGTCTGTCTGTATGAACACCTAAATCTCAGAGACTAGAAGAGCTAGAGCAACCAAATTTGAAATCTAGACTCCTATTGTCTGCACGCAGATCAAGTTTATTTCAAATTTTTGCCACGCCCACCCCGCCCCCACCTACGATAAATGGAACACAGCTAACGCCAAAGAACAACGTAAAATACCTTGGAGTAGTTATCGACAGTAAACTGTCATGGAGACTCAATGTGGAGGAAAGGGTGAAAAAGGCAACCAATGCGCTATATGCATCCCAGAAGATGCTAAGCAGCACTTGGGGCCTATCACCAAGTCTAACGCACTGGCTCTTCATCTCAATAATACGACCGATACTACTACATGGCATATTGGTATGGTGGCAAGCTACGGAGAAGTCCACATATCTAAAGCTGATAGAAAAGACCCAGCGGCCGGCATTAGTCTGCATAACGGGGGCGCTGAGGTCCACTCCAACAAAAGCACTCGAACACATCCTAAGAGTCAACCCCCTGGACATCCAAGCATGCCTCCTTGCTCAAAAGACGGCCCAATGTCTTTGTGCGGCAGGCACCATGGCGCTACAAAGCTATGGACACAGCATGGTGGGTAGAGTAATCAACAGTAGCACGGACTACATGACCTAGAAAACCAACTTCACAGGCGCATCAGCACTACAGGGCCCAGAAGACTGGCGTAAAGGGCTGGCCCAGGAAGCAACGCACCTATTTACAGACGGCTCAAAGATGGCCTCAAGAGTCGGAGCCGCCGTATACGATGAGCCGGAATTGAGGCTCTCCTATAAACTGCCAGACCACTGCACCATATTCCAGGCGGAGGTCTTCGCAATAAGGAAAGCAGCGGAATTGGCAGAACAATACGCACCAAACAACCAAATAAACATATACGTTGACAGCCAAGCGGCAATCAAAGCAATGCAGAGACATTGCCAAAAATATTCTGGCAAGCAGGGAGGCAATAGATTCCCTCAGCATCTCTAGAAAGGTGCAAATCTATTGGATTTCCAGCCACCGGGGCATTGATGGAAACTAAATGGTTGACAATCTAGCAAAAGCCGGAACCGCGCTAAGCCAAGAAGCAACACTAAACATACCTATCTCCGTACAGACGCTATACAGCAAGATGGAAGTGATAGCTTAGAAAGAAGCAGAGGAAAAGTGGAAGAACACAACCGGCTGCAGAATCTCAAAAATTATATGCAAGACAAGAGACAAAAAAAAAAAAAACTCACGTACTATATGCTGCAGCTCATAAGAAGAGACTGTAGACTGCTTATAGGTATACTAACTGGTCACTGCCTAGCAGCTGCTCACGCGAGAAGCTAGGCATCACGACAGCGGACATCTGCAGGAAATGTAAGGAACCTGGAGTCGTCGAAACTCTGGAACACCTCATCTGCAGCTGCCCAGCGTTCGCTAAGACAAGATTAAGACATCTGCACTCCCCAAGTCTCACCTCTCTTGAAGAGGCGGCAAGGAAGTCTCCCAAACAACTATTGGCATTTGCCAAAACGTCAAACATCCTCTTGGATTTCTAATGGTACCCAGAAAAAACCACCCGGCCTCACTAATTACCGTAAGGTCTATGTGTGGCCCCTACAAAGGGCCAGCCGGAACTACCTACCTACCCCCGCCCCCTCAATAAAAAATGTTGAATACCTCCCACAATTTTTAAGATATCGATCTGAAATTTAAAACTTACATTGATATTTGCAATATCTATAAGCCCTATCATCAAGATCGGATGATAAATAGCCGAGTAAAAAAATGTTGCATATTTTTCGGCTGCCCACCTCAGGCTCACAGGAAGGCTACTAAACATTTGTTTCCATGAGTAACGGGTATATCGAAGTCGGTTAGAGCCGACTTTAACTTACGCTCTCGTTTTATTGTGGGTGCGATGGGGGGCGTGGCAGAAATTTGAAATAAACTTGATGCGTGCAGATAATAGGAGTCTACTTTTCCAATTTGGTTGCTCTAGCTCTTCTAGTCTCTGAGATCTAGGTGTTCATACAGACGGACGGACAGACGGACATGGCTATACCGACTCGGCTGTTCATGCTGAACAAAAATATATATACACTTTATATGGTCGGAAATGATTCCTTCTGCCTGTTACATACATTTGCACGACTTTAGTATACCCTTTTACTCTACGAGTAACGGGTATAAAAATTAATTTTTTTCATTTTTTCGGTAGGTGCACTTGCATTTTAAGATAATTAATGATCCTACTTCAACAACCGCCGACGAGGTCAGACGTGTTTTTCTTGAGCTCCGATTAAAAACGTTATAAAAGTGTTCAAATCGGATATTTTAACAAACACCTTCGACCCGCGACAAAAGGCGGTAATGGACATTCATAGGCACTCGTGCTTATGTGGTCCAATAATATATAATTTGTTGATTTTTAATTAAAAATATTTAATTAAAATAATTAATTAAATTTAATTTAATTAAATGAAAGCGTATACAAACACAACAAATGCAATTGGAAACAAGTAAGAGCGCTGTAGTCGAGTTTCCCGACTACAAAATACCCTGTTCAATTGAGACACACATACAAACACACTCACATACACAAACGCATACACACATACGAGTGCACACCAACTCACACACGCGCGTTCACATGCGGCCTGCGCAGGCAGCGATGCCTGCATAAAGTGGTTAGTGATTTGTCGTCAGCCCATTCTCCGATTATTTTTACCCTTCTGGAGTGTCCTCAAATCAGAGAGTATCCTCGGAGACTGACATCACATAAGACAAACTGGCTCAAATACAAAAAATATATTAGCAGTCACATTGAACTGAGCCCAACCATAAACAGCGAAGAAGACATTGAAAATTCAGTCCAAGCCCTGAGCTAAATCATTATTGCTGCAGCTCATCACTCGAGCCCACTAACAGCATCAACAACAACACCTAAGCAAGATCGTAGATTAACAAAAAGCTTTATAGACCGGCTGGTCAGAGCAATCGGTCGCCTGCTGCAAGGACTCGCCTGAGACATGCAGAGCGCGTACTTCACAAAGCACTCGAAGCTGAGGAGCAGCTAGCCCATAGCCGTTACATCGAAAAACTATCGCCTACAAGCACCAAGTTCCCCCATGTAGAGCCCACGCAAGCATAAAGCCACCTGCAAAGGTAGATACGCCTTTGAGGGATCAGAGAGGAAAATGGGCCCGCAGCGACGAAGAAAAGGCAAATGTCTTTGCACTTCACTTAAGAAATGTTTTCCAGCCGAATCCACCAACCAATGCATATGCACTGACACTGATTCCCACTGCCTCACAGACTTACCCAATCAAAGTTCATTCGCTTGAAATAAAAAACGTTATAACAGAACTCAGTCGGGACCATTGAGCAAGTCAACCGTTTAACTTCAGATATTCGGACTGCGTATGAGCACCACGAATACTGCTCTGCCATTTTTCTAGATGTTGCCCAAGCGTTTGACCGCGTTTGGTTGAACGGGCTTATATATAAATTAGGACACTGCTTCCTCCAAATACACTCAAACTCTTAGAATGTTATGTCAGCAACAGAGTTTTTTTTGTTCGTCAAAATGAGTACACAGCGGAAGAGTTCATCATTGGAGCCGGAGTGCCACAGGGTAGCGTCCTCGGTCTTTTTCTGTATGTATTGTACTGCCGACATCCCAACAGGCCCCCGACTAACAATATCCACTTTTGCTGATGATACGGCAATTCTAAGCAGATCACGATGTCCAATTATCGCATCCAGACTTTTGGCAAGCCACCTATCTCACGTGGAGGAGTGGCTGGCCAACTGGCGCATAAAAATTAACGAGCAAAAGTGTAAACATGTGACGTTCACACTCAACAGAAGCACCTGTCCCCAGATATCCCGAAACGCGACTATGATACCACAATCAAACGATGTTGCTTACCTTGGTGTCCACCTCGACAGAAGGCTCTCTTGGCGCAAACACATAGACTCGAAAAAACTTCAAAATGGGCTAAAGGCCAACAGCCTTCACTGGCTAATTAACTCCCGTTCCCCTCTAAAACTGGAATATAAAGTCTTACCTGAGGATCCCTTTGGTCGAAACTGAAATACAGCAACTAAAGCGCAAATATTCTGAAAAGCTTCTATCCCACCCTAATGAACTTGCACAATCTCTCACCATGCAAGCAACGCATTCTCGACTCCGAAGAAAAGACCTACCAACCCAGCGACTGAATTAAAGGGCCGCAGAACATAAACTAGCTCCAATAGGGGATGGTTGTACAATAGTTTCTAGATTAAGATTTGAAAAATTATTGTTAGTCTCATTAAGAGAAGATTCAACAACAATAAATAAGTAAGAACAAGTAAGAGCGCTGTAGTCGAGATTCCCGACTACAAAATACCCTGTTCAATTGAGACACATGCAAACACACTCCCATACACAAACGCATACACACATACAAGCGCGCTCACACGCGGCCTGCGCAGGCAGCGCTGCCTGCATGAAGTGAATGCCTCCCCCGCCCCCATAACCTAAATTGTTTAATAGCTTTTGTGTTTTTGCTCCTATCTTATTTTCCTTTGGAGAGTAGTTAGATATAAGGCCTAGGATGGTATATATATAGCCACCAGGTTCTAACTTTAAAATTGTGGCTGTGACAGTGTTTTGCGGTTTAAAGGGGGTGGGGGGAATTTTCCAAATCTGAAACAAACTTGAACTGGGTACGGTATACACCTATGTGCATGCAAAAATTTGTGTCTCTATCTCTTCTAGACTTTGAGCTCGTTGCGTTCATACAGACAGACAGACAGACGGACAGAAGGACAGACGGACATGGCTATATCGACTCGGCTGTTGATGCTGATCAAGAATATATATACTTTATAGGGTCGGAGAAGCTTCCTTCTGGCTGTTACATACATTTGCACAACTTCATGATCCCCTTTTCCCATTTTTAGTGGGAACAGGGTATATAAAAAAAAAGATAAAGTCAAGCAAAATTTAGTTTGATGATCAAATTAAGACTAAAGTACAATTTGTGGATTATGCTTTATTTAAAGGAATAAAAGACGCTTTGGCGTTCGTGACATCTTGCATGTGGCAAGAACAAAGGAATGGTCAATTGCTTATGCTGGCTATGTTGGCATCTTCTGATTGGTCAGTTTGTTATGGTTAAGTTTGGGAGCGAGATCTGCACTCAGCTTTGGATCGGTTTGTTATGATTAAGTTTGGGAGCGGGATTTGCGACAGGTTTTGTTTATGCAAAACTCCTTTTTGTTTATGTTGAACTTTTCTGCGTATTTGGCAAATTTCGTGGTTTGAAATACACTGGGCATGAGTAATATAAAAAAGGTCGCCACAGTGGGTACGAATATGGTAAAAAGGGTAAGGTGACAAGGTAAGTAAAGCGTGTCCTCACGCGTATGAATAATATGATCTTATATTTCTGGATGCATTTTTGGTACAATATTTAAGTCGAATTGTTCGTTGTGAACTGGGAGTTCTTTTTGGTTTTCAATAACATTATGTTTCTTAGCAAATATTCTTTTTGGAATGTTCTTAAATTTATAGGTTTACACCTTTGATATATTTACACCTATGGTATGATTACACTTAGTGTGATAATGCTTATCATTATAATGGTTATTGTTTGATAAATTCGGTTTTCTTTATTGTGATCGAAAAATATTTCTTTTGTTTCAATTTACGATAGTGGTTGTAAGCGTGTAATATTATTATTTACGTAAATGCATTGTATTAGTTGCAAATACTTCATTTAGAATTACTGAACAATAATAGGTTTTTATCAAATTATTACCTTCAATTATTATTTCATTCTTCTCGCAATTTTGATTTAAAGTGGTTTTTGGTAGCTTCCATGTGACAATAATATTTGGTTTAATAAAGTTAGTTTGTGTAAGTAAATGGGGTTTGGTATATCTGCAGCTAGATTTTGTTTGGTTCAAGATCCCTAATATGCATGGGTTAGTTGTTAATTTCTTTGTATTTTTGTTGTACAAATAATTGTTATGTAGAAAAATGTATACTGTGTTTTGTCTTGTAGAATATTTCCGTTTTCGTCCGGGTATGGTAGAATTTCATATAGGGGAGTTTTAATTATTTTCTTGGAATATGTGAAATAATTAGAATTTCATTTGAATCGGATCTAAGCCAATTAGATTATTTTCATTGCGTGTGGCTTAATGAACGTTTTAAATACCTGTTGTAATAATTCAAAATCAGAATCATGTTCAATGTATACTGCGCTTCCTTTAGTAGAAAAATATTCAGTCAATATCTGCTTTGCGTTTTTGGTATCCAAGTTTGAATAATACATTTTTATTTTTGTTTTCTTGAAATAAGATTCAACTTCAACGTTGTCGGTGTCGCTCCTAATCATTTCTATCTGTGTTGAGAAATAATTAAGTGGTTTTTCTGTTAAGGGTATTAAATTCTCGTTGTCTTCCTCAGCGTTATGTGCTGTACCTTGTGTAATGTCTTCAAAATAGTTTTCGTCAATTTTAACCCTGCATAATGCGTCTGCCACGTGGTTTAGTTTCCCCTGTAAGTATTTTATTTCGAAGTCGGATTCGCTCAACCTTATCTTCCACCTTTGGAGTTTCATGTTTGGCTCCTTAATGTTGCTTAGCCAAACTAAAGGCTTGTGGTCACTAAGTATTTCGAATCTTCTTCCGTATAGGTAAGGTCTCATTGTTTTTGTTGCCCATACTATGGCTAACAACTCTTTCGATCGTGCTGTAGTTTTCTTCGTGTTCGTTTAATGTACGACTTATGTAACTGATAGGTTTATTATCTTGAGACAGTACTGCTCCTTCTTCTTCTTCTAGTTCCAATCCCGAGTGGGACATAGGGCATCAACTACTCCTCTCCAGCGAACTCTGTTGTTAGCTGTCGCTTTGAGTTCTCCCCAACTTTTCCCGATGCGTTCAGTCTCTTTACCGACAGTCCTCCTCCAAGTTTCTTTGGGTCTGCCTGGTGTCCGCCCGACTCCGTCTAACGGGTTCCACTCCATTGCCTTCCTTGCGATGTTGTTGTTATTTTTCCGCAACGTGTGTCCTATCCAGCTCCATTTTATTCTGCGTATTATTGTGTCGACACTCTCCATATTCGCTCGTCTGAGTAGCTCGGAATTCCGTATTCTGTCAGGCCAGAAAATGCAGAATATGCGACGCAGGCAACGGTTCACAAATGTTTGGAGTTTTGACACTATGGAAGTTGTAATTTTCCAATTGGAAGAACTGTATAGGAGCACTGGCATTACGTTGTAACTGCTCCTAATGCAATATTACTAGCGTCTGTCGTCAACTGGAACTTTCTGTTAAAATTTGGGTAAACCAACACAGGATCATTTATGATCAGCTGTTTTAATCTTCGGTTGATATGTTCCCTTTAGAACCTTTCTTTAAAAATTTTTTTCAAAGGTTTCGCTATATTTGCCAGTGGGATAAATTTTCTGTAGTAGCCGCAAAGGGCAAAAAATGATTTGATTTCTCACTGGGTTTTTGGAATTGGGAATTTGTGTATGGCTTTTACTTTGTCTGGAGCTGGTTTTACACCATCTGGCCATATTATGTGACCCAAAAATTCTGCATCTCGTTTCAAAAACTCGCATTTGTCGAACCGTAACTTTAAATTTGCTTGCCTTAATCGCTCAAACACTAATTTAAGTGAGTTCAAATGTTCTTCAAGAGACGTGGAAAATACAATAATGTCATCCAAGTACACAAGGCAGTGTTTGCCAATTAAATCTCTCAAAACGTGATTCATACATCCGAGTAAACTCATAATGCCCAAATTTCGTTGAGAAGCAAAACAGCCTTCTAATGGAATTTCTTCTTAATGGAATTTGGATCCATTTCAATCTGAGGAAGCCTTTGGCTAAATCAATTGTAGTGAAATATAAACATCGTCCGAGTTTTCCCAAATTTCATCCATATTTGGGATTGGAAATTTGTCATTGATAGTTATGTCGTTTAGCCCTCTGTAATCTACAACAAGTCAAATTTTTTCTTTTCGTGATGCGTCTTTCTTTTTTGGTACTTCCCATAATGGGCTACAATAAGGTGATTGGCTATGCCGAATTATACCTTGGTTTAGCATATCCATAATTTGCTTTTTAATTTCTCTTCAAAAGCGAATGGATAGCTGTATGGTTTTTTATACACAGGGTTTTCGCGTTTTGTGTTATTTCGTGCTTAAAAATACTCGTGAATGTCAAATCGTAACTTTCCCGATATTGAATGTCACTGAAATTTCTTAGTAAGTTAAATAGTTTTGTTTTTTCTTCATCGTTTAGATGATCCACTCTGTAATCTTGTCCAGTAGTGATCTCGTTGCTCATCGCATAATTTATTTCTTTTGTATGGTCTCCAGGTTGAAGACAAGTTCTGAAGTTCTTTTCTGCATTTGGATCAAAAATTACATTTCTGTTTATAAATGTTCTTTCGCTTATTACTGTTATTCCCGAGATAAAATCAATAATAGCACCGTTTGCCATTAATAAATTTCTGGCTAACAGTAAATCATAGTGAGGTGAAAAGTCGTATATAAAGAATATCTGGTTTTGTGTAAAAAGTTTATTTGGTGCAATAGACACATACTGATTTAATTTTGCAATACCAGTCATAGTTCTAATGGAAGTTGATTTTGTGAGAACTGGTAAGTTAAGAAAATTGGCTCTCATCATATTTATTAATGAACCTATATCAATAAGACAAGATCTGTTGTTTATCATGATTTCTATGTAGTTATTTGCCCGAGCCGTTCATTTGAAAATTTTCGTGATTGATTTCATCACCCTGATCTTGCTGATAGTCGTCCTGTTTTTGCTGGTCAACACATTCTGCTTGTTGATAGTGTTCATCAACCTGCATATTTCGGAAGTCACTAAAATTTTCCCTCATGCGTTTAAAGGGTTGTACCACCTTGATTTTGTGAATTTCGATTATAATTGTCTGGATTGTTCATTTGTCCTTGCTGTAAATTCTGTCTGAATTCTTGTATTTGTCCTTTATATTGACCTGAACTGATATTAGTTTGTCTGTTCGAAGGAGGATGTGAGTATTTTTGGTTTGGTCTGTTTGAGTAATTACTCTGTGGTTGATAATTGGGATTATATTGGTTAGTAAGTTGTGGGTGAGTGTTTTTTGAATGGTTGGAAATGGTATTATTAAATTTTGACTTCTCCACTTTATTATTGATAACATGATATGTCTTTTCATAATAGCCTTCCATTTGAGCCACTTGTTTTAGTTTTAAAACTGTTGAGATGTCATGTCTCGCGAGAGTCATGAAAAGCCTATCAGGCAATTTCCTTTGAATTAGATTTTTCACTGTATTTGTCATGGAGTTTGTATACAATCTTGAATTTTCAGCATTACCTTCTAACTCTAACTTATTACTGATGATGAGCATCTGTGCTTCGACATCGCCGCAGAACTTACGGAGGTTTCCTTGGTAGTTTGTGTTATATAGTCGTCTAAGGAGTTCTTCGACAGGTGTTTGCGTTTTGTATTCAGAGATAAGGGTAACTTCTGTGCTTCGCCTGATATCTGGATCTCAATTGCCCCTAAGATGATGCTTTGTTGGCGCTCGTTGTTTGTACCATATAGATGGAGTAAGTAGTCAATCCTTCTTAACAAGGTGCATTCTCAATGCTGCGTCAGCTGCAAAAAAAAGCAAAGCACAATAAGGCCCACAGCCACTTTACATATACTACGTTTATACGTACGTCTTATTTGCAAATAACAATTTTGTGAGTGACAAATTATTGCGTATAAACGCTGAGTTAATTCGTTATTTGCAAAAAGCTAAGTCAGGAAAACAATTACTGATTAGTAGACTATTTGCATATAGTGTGCTAGGCGCTGCCACTCTATTCAGTGATTTTGCTGTTTTTAACTATATGCTATATTGTAATTGTCATTTATATCGACTGCAGGCGAAAGAAAAAGGGAAACATTGAAGATAAAAACTTGCAACGCTTGTTTGCAATTGAACCAAGGCGGATATCAAGGTACTTCTTCTACTAATGAAAGAAAATAAAGCCATGAAACTGCTGGATAGCAGTCCGGCAGCACTAAAAAATAGATTTATTTACGGATGGTATTTAGCGTATAAACAGTGAGTTAGTTATTTACAAATTATTTCTATTTGCAAATAGCTGGCGTATAAACGTAGTAATCGTCTCCACAAATGTGCTGTTAAGCGTTACATTGACTGTTAAGGGTGACATTCAAATTCTGATCTCCGTACTTGCAAAAAGTTCAAGTGGCGAAGTTGTAACTTCTGCTTCTTCTTCCCTCAATTTTTGTATGAAACTTCTCGCTACTTCGGATGTCAGTATGGGGCTTTATAAAAGGAGCCAAAGCAACCGAGTCGCCATCAAAGGTTGGTACATTTCGAATTTGTTGCAAAAGCTGGCTGATATTCTGCGATAATGTTTGCACGTGGGGGATCCATTTTTAAACAAAAATGTGTTGTTGTTGTGTTTGCAATTTGGTCAATAAATCAATTTGTTTTTTAATCTCTAAATTGGACTTACAATTTGATTTGAATTGACACGTAGTGTTCTTTGGCGGATCGCGATTTTTCTAAAAAGGTTCGATTTAATTGTGATATTGTGCACAATTACACTAGTTGATCACGAAGGATACCAGTTGTATGGTAAGCCTTCATTAATTGATCATATGGTGTAATCACGAACAAAACGATATTACATTACATACATCCTACCGACTGCGCCAATTACGAGTTCCGCATTAAATCAGAAATAAAACGAGAGCGTAAGTTAAAGTCGGGTCTAACCGACTTCGATATACCCGTTACTCATGCATAGAAATGTTTAATAGCCATCCTGTGTGCCAGAGGTGAGACAGCCGAAAAGTATGCAACATTTTTTTAACTCTGCTGTTTATCATCCGATCTTGATGAAAATTGGAGGGCTTATAGATGTTGCAAATATAAACTTAAGTTTTAAATTTGAGATCGATATCTCAAAAATTGTGGGAGTAATTCAACATTTTTTATTGTGCGGGCGGGGGTGGGCGTGGCAAAAATTTGAAATAAACTTGATCTGCGTGCAGACAATAGGAGTCTACATTTCAAAATTGGTTGCTCTAGCTCTTCTAGTCTCTGAGATCTAGGTGTTCATACAGACAGACGGACAGACGGGTATAACGAGAAGGCCAAGCTAACTTCGTCTGTGCCGAAGTTTTTATACCCTTGCAAATGCTGTTTATACCCGTTACTCGTAGAGTAAAAGGGTATACTAAAGTCGTGCAAATGTATGTAACAGGCAGAAGGAATCATTTCCGACCATATAAAGTATATATATTCTTGATCAGCATCAACAGCCGATTCGATATAGCCATGTCCGTCTGTCCGTCTGTCCGTCTGTCCGTCCGTCCGTCCGTCCGTCCGTCCGTCTGTCTGTATGAACACCTAGATCTCAGAGACTAGAAGAGCTAGAGCAACCAAATTTGAAATGTGGACTCCTATTGTCTGCACGCAGATCAAGTTTATTTTCAATTTTTGCCACGCCCCCTCACGCCCCCGCAATTTGGAAAAAACGTCATATCTCCTACAGTCTTGATGATAGATGGTTCGTACTTTCTAGAGATATCTAGTACTCAAAATTATTTATCGATTTGCTGAAGGAATGATGAAGATCGGATGAACGATACTCAAGTTATGAGCAAAAAACGGTCAGTTAACAACAACCACCCACCCCACCCAGCAATCTTAGTAAGAGAGAGAGAGAGAGAGAGAGAGAGAGAGAGAGAGAGAGAGAGAGAGAGAGAGAGAGAGCTCAGAGAGCGCACTGCGTTGTGCGTTGTGTGTTAACTGGCCGTTTGACTCGTGACCAAATTCGAGCTGCGACATTAAGTCTGCACCCTTATGTAATAGTCGGGCTTGACCGACGTTTTCAAAAGTTTTGTTGTCTGATCTGTTTATCGTGATGAATTTGGAGTCATTTATGTTGGATTTAGTAATTGACCTCAGGCATACAGGAAGGCTAATAAACATTTGTTTCCATGAGTAACGGGTATATCGAAGTCGGTTAGAGCCGACTTTAACTTACGCTCTCGTTTTGAAATGTCACCGTTTAAGAACGCTTACATAAAAATCAAAAATTTTTCTAACTAAAGCCAATTTTCCGAGAGATAAACATCTGATTTCGACCAAATTTCGCGAATCTTTTTGAAAACATATCAAAATACAAAAATCGCCGAGTTTAAGAACGATAAAATTTAAAACAAAAAAAGTTATTCTCACTAAGACTCATTTTTCGATCGATCCTTTAGATATAGCCTTTAGATATAGTCATCCGAATTCGACCAAATTTTGCGAATATATTTGAAAGCATACAGAATTAGTAATCAGTGTGTTTAATGGCGCTAATATTAAAAACAAAAAATTGCTTACTTAGAACTATTTTCGACCGATCAGTCTTATGGCAACCATAAGATATAGTCACCCGATGTCGATCAACTTTTTCAAATTAGTTTGATAGCATGTAATATTAAGAATCACCGACCTTAAGAACGATTTATTTGAAAACAAAAAAGTTATTTTTCCTAAGACCCATTTTCCGACCGATCGTTCCTAACGCAACTATAAGATATAGTTATCCGATTTTGACCAAAGTTTGCAAATCTGTTTGAAAGAATATAATATTATTATTGGACGAGTTCAGGGACACTTACATTGAAAACAAAAAAGTTTTTCTCACTAAGACCCATTTTTTGACCGATGGTTTCTATGGCAGCTATAAGATATAGTCATCCGATCCGTTCGGTTCCGACATATTAGCAGCGTGCAGTAAAAAGAAGACTCTGTGCAAAATTTCAGCTCGATAGCTTTAAAACTGAGAGACTAGTTTGCGTAGAAACAGACGGACAGACAGACAGACAGACGGACGGACAAAGCTCAATCGACTCAGCTCGTCGCCCTGATCAAGAATATATATAGTTTATGGGGTCGAAAATGAATATTTCTATGCGTTGCAAACTTCTGGGCAAAATTATAATACCCTTTACAAGGGTATAAAAAGATCGCCACCGTGGGTACGAATATGGTAAAAAGGGTAAGGTGAATATTGGATATGTCACTATATAAATTAGGGTTTCCTACTAAGACTTTTTCAAATCGATCTTTTGTATGGCAGCTATACTATTTATATAGTTGTCTGATTTTCATCAAACTTGGTGAAATTATGTGACTGCATAGAAAACTAAACTAAAACTAATATATACGAGGTTTGGGGACGTTTGCATTGAAAACAAAAAAGTTTTTCTTACTAAAACTTGTTTTTCGATCGATCGTTCCTATGGCAGCTGTATGCTGTAGTCACCCGATCGGACCGGTTCCCACAAATGTGCAGCTTATTTGTACCTGAAGACTTAGCGCAAAGTTTGGTTAAGATATCTTTACAACTGACGAAGGAGATATAATAGAAACTGACGGACGGACGGACAGACAAGAATATATATACTTTATGTGGTCGGATACGCTTCCTTCAATGCGTTACAAACATCTGGACAATTTCAATATACCCTCTGCATGTGTATAAAAGTAGATTTTTTGATCTAATAAATCTCATTTCCAAACGCCTACGAAAAATATTTAAAAATTCAAAAAAAACAATTTAGATTTTTTCTACTTAAGAAGCGGTTCTTCTACAAAGAAAACGAGAGCGTAAGTTAAAGTCGGCTCTAACCGACTTCGATTTACCCGTTACTCATGGAAAGAAATGTTTACTAGCCTTATAGGGTCGGACCCTATAAAGTATATATATTCTTGATCAGCATCAACAGCCGACAGACATGTCCGTCTGTCCGTCTTGCAGGCAGATCAAGTTTACTTTCAATTTTTGATACGCACTCTCCCGCCCCGCAATTTGGAAAAAACGTGTATCTTCCACAGTTTTGATGATAGATGGTTCGAAGGAGGATTGATAAAGATCGGATGAACGATACTCCAGTTATGAGCAAAAAACGGTCAGTTAACAGCTCCCACCCCCCACCCATAACCACAGCAAAATACCATAACCCATGATGGAATAAGTATAAGGTGGTCTCGTCGGCAAAAAGCTGTCCCTTAGCGTATGATAGCAATAAGTGTGAATGAAAGGCACATCGTATAGTGAGAGTGAACGAAACGGAAGAAGAGTATGTTGATTAACCCTTAACAGGTCCGTGGGGCTTAAAATCTCATATTATAATACAAAGAGGTGAAGTTTTTCTATAGTTTTATTTTTAATATTTTAGAATTTGCAATTAATCGTTGTTTTTGATTTTGAATAGATGTTATGTAGATATAGATATATGTATTCAACACATTTCGGTGCATGAACGAATTTGACACCCGGTACATGCTTGCGCCAATAGTTGCAATAACTCATTTTTTTTATTGCTACCTAAGGGTTAAGACTAAGAAAAAAAATAAGAAAAAAATCGTCCGTAGACAACTTCCGCGTCAACAAGCAAGCATCATAGAGCAATGAGTATTAGAGATAATACTAAGATTGCTTCTCTTGAACGGAACGTTGTTGTTATGGGTGGGGTGGGTGGCAGTTGTTAACTGGCCGTTTGACTCGTGAGCAAATGCGTGTGTAAGGGTACAGAGTATGGTTATAGTCGGTCGTGACCGACTTTCTTTTTTGTTTTTTCTGTTGTTGTTGTTGGGCTGCTCCCAAACTCAAATTTCATGCCCAGCGCTGTTCTAGAGATATCTAGTAATCAAAATTATTTATCGATTTGCTGATAAAGATCGGATGCACGATACACAAGTTATGAGCAAAAAAAGATAGCCGGCACCGGTTAACCCCACCCCATTGAGACAATTGTTAAATAACTTTTGTGTTTTTGCTCGTATGTTATTTTCCTTTTGAGAGTAGTTAGATGTAAGGCCTAGGATAGTATAATATATACGAAGCCACCAGGTTCCAACTTTAAAATTGTGGCTGTGACAGTTTTTTGCGGTTTAAGGGGGGAGGGGGGGATATTTTCAGAATCTGAAACAAACTTGATCTGGGTACGGTACCTATGTGCATGCCAAAATTTGTGTCTCTATCTCTTATAGTCTCTGAGATCGACGCGTTCATACAGACAGACAGACAGACAGACAGACGGACAGACGGACAGATGGACATGGCTATATCGACTCGGCTGTTGATGCTGATCAAGAATATATGTACTTTATAGGGTCGGAGCAGCTTCCTTCTGCCTGTTACATACATTTGCACAACTTCATGATCCCCTTTTCCCATTTTTAATGGGAACAGGGTATAAATAGAGAATTTCGATCTTGATTCAAGAGCATTGGTTCTCAAAAGTACGGTAATAGTGAAAATTCTTGATCCAAGAGCGAATTTCTTGATTCAAGAGTGAATTTTTGATCCCGACATTCCTGATTCAAGAGTTTCAGCTCTTGATCCAAGTATGAATAATTATTGATTGAAGAGTTTCAGTACTTGATCCAAGGGTGTAAGGGGCACGACCGACCCGACCCGACCGACTTTGTTTTAATCTGTGATTGATTTATTAGATATAGATATTTATAGATATAGATATTTTTTTTAACTTTTCTGGGACTTGAACACGGTACCTCGAAAGACTGAAACACACACAGGCGGCCGGCAGCTTAGCGAGCTCAGCTATCTTCCGTAAGGTAAAAGACGCGACGAAATCACACTTATAAATAAACGCTGTTGCCTTTCGTACGCATCGCACAACAACAAACTGCGCATGCGCTCTCACTCTCTGCGAGAGCGAGTCCAACGCCATTCTCTCAACGACCAACTGCGCATGCGCTCTCACTCTCTGCGAGAGCGACTCCAACGCTGTTCTCTCAAAGTTAAGTTGCCCTCACCCCCTTGCCTATAAAAAACCAAATTGAGAACGTTAAGAACGAATTTATCTCGATTCCAAGAGCGAAATTCTTGAAAATTCAAGAGAAATTCAAGCCTGTGGAAAAGGCATTTTCAACCCTGAATTTCATTTACTGCAATAAGGGCGAAAAATGAATCATCGCAAACTTAAATTCTGTAAATAATTTGCTTGCCGAGGTTTTAGCTCAGTGCTCGCCAGGGGTCATTACAAGAAATTTGTAAAGGAAGTGTGACTTTGTTGGTAGGAAGATCCGGAAAAACCATGCAAGGATCAATGCGTAATAAACTGCTTTTCAAGGCCATAAATGACCCCACATACATAACTACAAAGCCATGCACTCAAAAACAGAAACTATCCATACGGGATCAAATCAATCCCAATCGGTAATGAAAACAACGTAGTTCCGGATATTCTTGACCCGTTCCGAAAAAGGATTGAGTTGATCCGACTTTCTTAATCCTAAAGAGAATTACATTTATCCCGGAGTAATTTTAAGATTGAATTAAGCAAAAAATAAGAGAACAATTTAATCCCAATACAGGATCATTTTAAGCATGTTCGAGATAGTTTTTTATCCATCTTCCATAGGCAAATAGCAGGTGTACCGTGGTACGTTAGAAATTCCAACATCGAAAAGGCATTTAAATGTACGCAAAATAGGTGATGTGATAAGAAACATAGCAGAAAGATCCATAGCCAAACTAAAAGATCATCCAAACAGATTGGCTAGAGCCCTGTTAGTAGATAACAGACCTATAACTAGACTAAACCGAAGACGGGGTAGAATTAGATTGCTGCTATGTGTGTCAGATAAGCTTACAATTTGCTCTGCTATTTGTAAGTTACTCGGGTGTGTCCCAGAAATCTCAAGAGTTTTTCGTATAAACGTTAGCATTTCATATAATAGCTGTTTGACTTTACACTCAGAGAAAAAATGGAGAATTTCACTCTTGAATCAAGAGCATTCGTTCTCAAAAGTACGGTAAGAGTGAAAATTCTTGATCCAAGAGCGAATTTCTTGATTCAAGAGTGAATTTTTGATCCCGACATTCCTGATTCAAGAGTTTCAGCTCTTCATCCAAGTATGAATAATTTTTGATTCAAGAGTTTCAGTACTTGATCCAAGAACGAATAATTCTCAAAATAAAAAAATTAAAAAGAATATTTGGGGTGGGGGGTGGTGTAAGAGACATGACCGACCCGACCCGACCCGACCGACGTGGTCCGTCTCCCTCTCCCCTCCCACTCACCATTATCAAACCAAACCAACCCCAACCACCACCCAACCAAACTTTGTTTTAATCTGTGATTGATTTTGAGATAACCCCACATAGATATTATTTTTTTTTTTTGCTTACTCTTCTGGGACTTGTACACGGTACCTCGAAAAACTGAAACACACACAGGCGACGGGCAGGTTAGCGAGCTCAGCTATCTTCCGTAAGCTAAAAGACGCGACGAATTCACACTTATAAATAAACGCAGTTGCCTTTCGTACGCATCGCACAACAACAAACTGCGCATGCGCTCTCACTCTCTGCGAGAGCGAGTCCAACGATCTTTTCTCACAGTTAAGTTGCCCTCACCCCCCTTGCCGATAAAAAACCAAATTGAGAACGTTTAGAGCGAATTTATCTCGATTCCAAGAGCAAAATTCTTGAAAGTTCAAGAACGACTAATTTTTTTTTCAAGAGCGTTCGTACTCAAATTATTCGTTCTAGTTTTTTCTTAGTGTAGCCGGTCTTATTCTTTTCACTTCACAAATAAAGTACTCCTAGTTAAGTTCGAAGTGCAATCGTTTATACGAAAATCTCTAGAGATTTCCAGGATACCCCTGTATGTGACATATATGTAGCAGATGAGAAATCGGACTTTAAAATTTAAAATATTTTGTAATTAAACATTAACGAGAGCGTAAGTTAAAGACTTCGATATACCCGCTACTCATGGAAAGAAATGTTAAATAGCCTTCCTGTGATACTGAGGGGGGAACAGCCGAAAAGTATGTAACATTTTAGCTCGGCTATTTATCATCCGATCTTTATAAAAATTTCTGGGCGAATATAAATGTAAGTTTTAAATTATTTATTTGAGATCCATTTCTTAAAAATTGTGGGAGTTATTGAACATTTTTTATTGTGGGGGCGGGGGTGGGCGTGGAAAAAATTTAAAAATAAACTTGATCTGCGTGCAGACAATAGGAGTCTACATTTCAAATTTGGTTCCATTTGGCTCCAGCTCTTCTAGTCTCTGAGATTTAGCTGTTCATACAGACGGACGGACAGACGGACATGGGTATATCGACTCGGCTGTGGATGCTGATCAATAATATATATTATATACCTTAAATGGTCGGAAATGATTCCTTCTGCCTGTTACATACATTTGCACGACTGTTACTCTACGAGTAACGGGTATGAAAGACTTAGACTTTCTCCAAAGAAATAATTTCTGGCGAAACAGTACCTGCAGCCCAGTTGGCGGAATGGCTTCCCCTATTTCATCTCTTTCGACATATGGGCATTTCTCAAATGTCGAATGCGACATTCGTTCGCATTCAAAGTGAAGAAAAGTATATGCCAAAACATTATTTTGTTTTGACAAGAGACGAAACTTATAGCTCTTGATTAGCACTATAATTGGTGCTAAAGTTGATTTTGGGCTATTGCTCGTTTTCCAGATAATTACAAAAAACCAATGCATTCGCATGCGACAAAAACAGAAGTCACTTTCAAGGCGAACAGTTCAAACACTGATTTTATCGGATCCTGAAGGAATATTTTAATGCGACTAATTTTAAAATATTATGCATTGATGAATCTTAAAAATGTTTTTTATTTTATTCAAAAATATTAAGCAGTTTATTTTGTAATTAATTTTAATCACTTTCGCACGCGACATGTCGCACATTTTGTTCCATCATACTAAAAAGTAAAAACCACAAAAAAATGTGGTTTCCATTATAATGCGAAGAAAAACTTAAAGTTTATTGCAATCACATAGTTTCTCATGGTTTCTTGTGCATTCTTTTTTGACCATTTGTACCCTAAGATTTTAGATAGCAAACGTAAAAGAAATCTAAAGGCCCTTTTATCAAAAAAAAAATGCAAAATTAATGTCCAAATTAGAAAAATTGCGAATACATATTGCGGATTTAGAATTTTAAACACAATACGAAGAAGTGAAGCTTAATAGACAATTGCCATCTATCAAATCTTCGTGATAATCTAAACTCATTAAAAATTTTTTATTTCAAATTTCCCGAGTTTCCCGAGACCGACACCTCCTATGTACCCGTCTTTAATTTCCAACTATTAAATCTTCATGATAATCTGAACTAATCATAAAATTTTGTATACATCCGGATTTTTGGACCGCTTGATCTTGATCCGTCAATTTACCCGTCCACATTATAATCTAACTCATGCAAAAGTTTTGTAAATTTCGCAACGTTTTGGACCGTTGGATCGAACCATTTACGCGTCTACTATTTGCCAGCTATTATCTTAATGATTCCCAAAACTCATAAAATTTTGCAAAGTTCGCAAAAAATGGAAGCTCAAATAATAATTGTTGAAATTTCGCGATTTTTGTTGACCATTTGTTCCACATCTCCTTTATTTACCCGTGTTCTCTAGCCGTCTTTAAAATCTTTATAAAAATCTGAAATGAATGAACCATTTAGAAATTTCCCAATATTTTAGAACTTTCAAG